>CM041780.1:290483045-290505226 GCA_023374045.1 Limonium bicolor | reverse complement strand
CGTAGCCCTAACCAATGAGTTATCAGCTCCATTGGTTTACATAAACAATACTTATTAGAATTAGTTGGGCATTTAGGTAGATCCCACTACACCATCTCAGTATGCCTCCCTCCTAAAACAAGAAGTCCGAGGAGGTCGAGTCTATTTGTCGACTCTAGGCGACGAGTCCGAGGACAAGTCATCTTTGGAAGACGGTATTTGATAAGGATACCGACTTCCCCAATACACATGTGCCGGTACCATTCCGGATTCCTCACTCAAGTTCAGTTAGTAATAGTCTCAAGACCATGTTTGTTGGTTAACCTCTTTCGGTTCATATCGTCCCTCATTAGGGGGCGTTCCTTATTCTCACTCAATTTCTTACTAAGCATTGGTTAGCAAGTTCTCACGGTATGTTGTGTTAGTTTTCAAACATCACACAACAACACAATATACATATATATATATGTTCCGGTTGCATGCTTTATCTTGTTTAGTGAGCACACAAAACAAATAGCACACAAGCCGAGGGACACCTCGTTAGCAAGCAGGTCACAAGAAGAAACAACTGTACCGTTCACCGTTGGTCGTTCGGCTGCTTACTCTTCCGGAGTCCAAACCCAAGTCCTAAAACATTCATTCAGTTTTAGGTGTTAATTACTTAACTTAATTCAACTTACTTAATTTACTTACCTTACTTAACTCTTAACGATCCCAACCTAACACTTCTTAAGTCTTTGCCACTTAGCTTACAACCTTAACTTTAAACATTAAAACTTATACTTAATCTTAGCTTAATTCCTTAAGTTCTTAGGGTCCTAATCATTACCACCCTACCAAAGGTATACCTTATTACCCATTGCCATTCTTAGAATTCAAAATTTTCTTCTTTTTTTTTTTATGTGTTAAGGGTCGACCGACCCACCGACCGACCCAACCCCTGGGTCGGTCCATTACAGAAACTCCTCCGTCTTTGGAACCCATCCGACCGACCCAGAGCTAGACCGACCGACCCAAACCCTCTGGGTCGGTCCCTTACCGAACCCATTTTCCTACATTAAATCTTGCCCGACCGACCCACCGACCGACCCACCCTTATGGGTCGGTCTATTGCCGAAACATTTCTGCTGGGTTAGCAAGGTCCGACCGACCCAGAACTGGGTCGGACCCTGGGTCGGTCCACTACAGATTCTTCTATTAATATGTTCTTTCAACTCCAAACTCTTCCCATGTATACTATTATGTTCCAACCTCATTTAGGTCCCTCAAATACACTTTAAACATTCCTCTAAAACCATTAAATCACTCACCAATATCCACCTTGATCATTATGCATTTTCATTGTAATAATGCCAACTTCTTATAATTTTTCACTAGGTTTCTAGGTGGTGGTTCACACCTATTGTAATCTCTATGCCAAATGTTTTCTCATCACCATCACATCATCTCCCAAGCATCTTTCATCATCTAGAACTCTCTTATGCATTTACTTTCCTTCACGAGCTTAAGCTTCCATACACCAACACCTTATTTCCTTCCTAGTTGTTTACCAACATTTGCCTAAGTTCTAAATACTCAATTACATTCTCTTGATTCCTAAATCCCCCAAGGTAGTGCCTAAGTCATTATAACTCATTATAACACTTTATCTCACCCCATTTTCATCAAGACACCTCTAAGACTTCCTAGTACTTCCTTAGTCATTAATTTCCCTTAGAACATATCTAAATCACCTTAAGCATTACCCCTTCTCCTTACACTTATGCACAAGTCTTACATTCCTCATCTCATGATTTTGGTGTGTTCAAAACACTCACCATTCCTCCAATTCCTCCTAGACATCTCTAGGTCATTCTAAACCTCAAGAACTCCTTAGTTAACTAATCTCCACTCAAATTCCTCATAATGATTCCTAGTAAATCCTAGGTCATTTTAGTTCACCACCATCGCCTAAACACTTATTTTCTACTCAAATTTCGCCATAGCTCCCCTAGTATCTTATCATGCCCAAATGCATTATTTTTCCTCATTTAACCATCTCACACACATCAAGTTCTTTCTCATCATATCTCATCCAAATCAACTCATTCATAATAACTCAATATATTGCAATAATCTTAAATTGCATAGCACTAAGGCTCTTAAATGACATGGCTCTTAGGCCCTTAAATGACTTAAACTTAAACACTAAATTTCCCACATATATAAGCTTTCAACCTGCAAATACACCCTCAATCTCATAGTAGTTATAATGCTCTTAAAATCCACCTTAAACTTATATTGCTAACTCACTCTCATTAGCTCCTTAACCACAAGTTCATAAACTTGTTTAAGTTCTTTTTCTTAGGTCTTATAACCCAATACACAATGTAAGCTTTAAGCCACATTGGTATTTATCTAAAACTCATTCCTTAATCTTAAACCACCATTAGGTAAGCATTTTACCTTGTTTTCTCAAGCTCCTCTTAACTTCCTCCTTAAGGATTTTCTTGAATGAATCTCGGCCACCCAATTAATTTCCTTTGCCAATGTTCTAATCAATATTCAAAGACTCACATGAGTGCTAAAACAATACACTAACTTTAAGGAATGAAAACCTAGGTTAAAAATGTGTTTTAAGGTCTTATAATGAATATTTTACCTTGAAGTCTTAAGGTAGGCTTGGATATGAATCAAGAAGGACCTCCTCTAGCCCTTGGAGAATAGAAAAAAGCTAGAACAAGGCATGAAAATGAATCCCCATGAGTAGTAATTTTCGGTAATGTGTAGAAATGGTGGAAACATGGTTTTTCTTACATTTTCTTTACCTTAAGAGAATGGAGAAGCTAATGAGCTCTTCAAACTTGATTTTCCCCCATCAATGGAGTTTTCTCATGGCACCAAAATGGAGCTTTGAAAGATTTGAAAAGATAGAAAGGTAGGTCTTGGTCTAACTAAGAATAATCTATGCTCACTTTTTGATTTGGAGCTAAAATGAACATTTGGTGAGCATTTGAAGATGGAGCAAAATGGAGACTTCACTCACGGTTTGGAGCAGGGAAGGAGAAAGAGAAATCGTGGAAGGAAGGAGAAATGAAGAGAGAGAGGAAGAAAGGTGGCTAATATGTGATATTTGCTTTAATAAAGCAAATAGTAACTTTCTTACTTACTCTTCTTTTCCTTTCTTATTTGACTACTTATGGTGACTCATCCACCCTTAGAAAAACCGGCCCCCTCATTATAACAAGATATTTATGGTCTTGTTTGACCAACTAATTGACTTAAGTTAATTAAAACTTAAACTAGTCACTATTGGCACTATTCACTAATCAGTGCACATATTTCAGAAATTTTTGGTTTCCCATTGATTTAGGCTTCCTAATGTGATACTAATTAGTACACATGTTGATTAAAGTAGTGATGGACATTTAGCCACTCAAAACTCAATTCCAAGACAATTTCTCAAAAATGTGCTTTAAGACTTCTTAAAGCACATTTTGTGTTTTAACTTGTTTTCAAGCTTGGTTTTCTTTGCTAATTGATTTAAAATGACCATTAGAATATTACTAAGGTCTTATCATGATATTTGGGTACTCACCCAAGTCTCTCCAAGCTTAGAGCACGTTTTTGCCCTGATTGCCCTTAAGGCATTTTCTTGTGTTTTCCTTGGTTTAAATTGTCTACCAATCTTTCTAAGGCATATTTTAGCCTTACTACATCATGATTTGATGTTTACTTAGCATACTTAGGTTTGGGGTATTTCACTACGACTTCCCATTCAACACAATACTCCATTACAGTACCATACAATACAATATACATACCGAGTTTACTAAGTTCCAAATACAAATACAATACTTTTCCAAGTCATACATACTCATTAAGTGTCTACATCTACCCATTCCTCACAACTACATACTTCCAATACTTACGGTGTACCCCTTGATACACTTCTACATCAGGGCTACAAGCCTTATACTACACACTACTATCTACAATTCTTTTCTTACTACCTGTGAGCCTCGATTTTAAACCCTATCCTAGGTTGGTTAAAGTTGATTGGGATCTAGTCGGGTTTTAGGTCCACTTATAACCTAAGATTAAACTATGTCATATAACATTAATTATTAAAACCTAAGCTAGCTCACTGGAACATATTATGAGTCGCCACCTAATTTTAACCTAGATCAAATTAGGAAAGGAGAGTTCGGGTTCGGGTGCTTGATATTCGACTTATTTAGGGTTCAGTTACTTTCATTACCCCTAGAAGTCGTTTTTCCTCTACTTAGTTATATTACGGCTTATTACGAGTCATTTTAACCTAAGTGTGCGAGCTTCTATTTTTTGTGTTTTTTAACATTTTTTGATAGAAAATAAAAGTGAAAAGCGAAATTACCTAAACTAGGGTTTCGGAGGCAGAATTAGGTCGAATTTTGATTCCGTCCGTGGCCACGGACCCAATGTCCGAAACCACGGACCCCAGTTAACCTAATTACACAAAAAAGTCAAATTTAAACAGAAAAGAGATTTTGAAAAGTTCGGGGCCAAGGACAGGATGTCCGTGGGCCCGGACATGTTTTATAAAACCCTAACTTTTGAAAATAAAAATATCCCGCCACCGTCCGGGGGCGTCCGGGCTTACGGACAGAGCGTCCGGGACCCCGGACTTAGCGTCCATGGGTGCGGACCGCCCTCGGACGGCGGCGTTTGGGTGGTTTCCGGTGGTGTTTTTGGATCAAAATTTATGGGTTGGTAGCCTGAAAGATTCTAAACATGTTAGTGATCGAAAGTTTACAATTTAAATTCGAATTAAACACGAAACTTAGCAAACAAGTTATTAGGCAGAAGCGAAAACAAACGTTAATTCAGAAGCGGTAAAAAGTCAATTCGACTCTAATTTTTAACACAGAGTTAAAGTTGAAAAAAGTCAGAAAAGTATGATTTCAACCTGTTTTACTTTTGGATTTAACGAGATTCTTCACATCGGGGATCTTTTGGTGCTTCGTTGATGCCGGTTCTGGATTGACTTCGAATTGAGCTTCTGACTCCTTATTTATGCTGTTAAGGACGTGTTTCTTCTGTTTTTGTGGTGTTTTTGTGTGTTTTTGGTGCTTGGAGGTTCAATGGAAGAAGAAATTAAGGATGAATTTTTGGTGATTTCGGGGTGATTTCTATAGTGTTTCGGTATTGATTTGAGGCTTGGAAGTGTAAAAACGTGGGAGAAGGTTTGTGGCTATGTTTTCTGACTTTGGAAGTGTTCTCCTCTGCCCTAGGTCATTTTTGGAAGGTCCTTTTATAGAAAGAGAAAAGCCATGTTGATAGAACAAGATCTTTATCTAAAACCCTAATTTTTTGCTCTAAGGGAATCTGATTTTTTAGAATATGCTGCCGGCCGAGAAAAATTATGAAATTTTAACTGAGGGTAAAGGATGATTTTTGAGAATTTTGAGAGTTGGAATCGGGTTATTTGGAAAATAACCGATTAGATAAAAATCTCACAATCTAGAATCTCTCATAATTCATAACTTATTATTGGAAAGTCGAAATAACAAAATTCGAGCGACATTAGTCTCTAAACATCATCCTCTATCTTATATTAAAATATCATGATGTTTTGATTTGATTTCGGTATTTTCCAGAGGAGAGAGAAAATTGCAAAAATGATTGAATTTCTCTTTTAAATTTTGGGCTAAGGTTCCAAATAAGATAATTTCAGGTTTATGACTGTATTTAGCCATGCTAACCATGTGACAATTTTATTTAAATTTTTGGAAACCTTTTTTATTTCTATTTTGAGGCTATTTCATGTGTTAATTATTAAAGAAACTAGCTTATAATATGAATTAAAAGCTAAATTTCCAGAATAAATATTATCTGAAAATGATGAAATACCTTTCATAATGACTATGATATTTGGGAGTGTTTGGAGGTTATGAACAAGTCATATGAAAAATAGAAAATCCCGAAAATGTCCTTGGAAAATCCCGTCTTGGTGCATTTTGACCGTTTTACCCTTGTCTTTGCATTTGTGCGCTTGATCCCTTTCCTGAGGGTCAAAATTTTGGGTATAACAGATTGCCTCCCGTCAACTAGGCTTTGTAATGGAAATGAAAAGTCTAGTTGATGCTTGAGGGATACCCCAAAATTTTGGATCCTAAAAGACCTCGTATGCCGTTTGAAATCTAGTGGGTTGTGTCGAGCTATTCGAAGGCGCTGACTACCTAAAGGAGAGGGAGATGTTGTTGAACTATTCGAAGGCGCCAACTACCTGAAATGATGACATGTTGTCGAGCTATTCTAAGGCGCTGACTACCTAAAGTGATGAAAATGATGTCAAGCTATTCTAAGGCGTTGACTACCTAAAGTGATGAAAATGATGTCAAGCTATTCTAAGGCGTTGACTACCTGAAAATGATGAAAATGATGTCAAGCTATTCTAAGGCGTTGACTACCTATAATGAAATAAAGTATGCCGAACATTCTAAGGTGTCAGGAACCTGTAATGCAAATGTAGATGTCATGCAGAAGAAGATGATATGATGATGATATGCTAACGATGCTGATGATGTTGATGATGCTGACAATGCTCGGATGCTTCTGGGGACCGAAACCCGTTCCAATGCTCTTGGTTGGTATACTATGGGGACTTATTGCCTCTGCCCACCAACTAGGGTGCTGGGATAACTTCTAGATTACCAAGGGGACTTATTGCCACTGCCCACTAGTTGTTTCTCCCAAGAAGTTGACATGAAGATGGGGACTTATTGCCGCTGCCCCGCCAACTTAGATCACGCTCTGTCTCGTACTAAAGATGATACTAGGTCTCGTACTGGTCTCGCACTGGATGATGATGCTCGGTCTCGCACTGATGAAGGTGATGGGTCTCCCACTGATGAAGATGATGGGTCTCACACTAACGAATATGATGGTCTCGCACTGATGAAGATGCATGGTCTCGCACTGAAGAAAATGATGGGTCTCGCACTGATGAAGATGGTGGTCTCGCACTGATGTTGAAATACCCCAAACCTTAGTATGTTTTTTAAACATTTAAATATGGTATATTAAGACTAAAAAGAGTCTTAGTAACATTAGTAAACAATTTAAACCATAGAAAACACAAATCAATACCTTAAAGTCAATTAGGGCTAAAATGTGCTTTAAGCTTGGGATAAGCTTGGGTAGACCTAGTGAGCTCACCAAGACCTTATTTATATACTAGTGAACGTATTAAACCAATTACCAAAGAAAACCAAGCTTGAAAACAAGTTAAAACACAAAATGTGCTTTAAGGAGTCTTAAAGCACATTTTCAAAAAATTGTCTTGTAAATGAGTTTTGAATGGCTAAATGTCCATCATTACTCTTTAATTAACATGTGTACTACTTAGTATCACATTTGGAAGTCTATATCAATGCGAAATCAAAAATTTCACATCTATGTGCCTTGTTTTAGTGAATAATGACTAAAATAAGCTAGATTATAACATATGTTAATATAAGTAATTTAATTGGTCAACAAGGACTAAAATACCCCTAAGAACATTAAGGGGGCTGGTTTTCTTAGTGGTGAGTCACCACTCTTGTTAGCTTGTTAAACAAATAAAAGATGACTTAAGTTACTATTTGCTTTAACATATAAATATCTCTTAAAAGTAAGCTTATCTTCATTCTCTCATTTCTTCATTTCCCACGCCTCCAAGCTCTCTTCTATCTCTTCTTAATTCTCCATTTATGGTTTTGCAATAGTACCACACACAATTCCATCTTCAACCTCTTATATCTCCTAGCTCACTTTGCCAAATCAAAAACTAAGACCACCATTCCTTTGTCTCATCAAGCTCTTCATTCCTATCTTCTCAAAATTCCAAGAGCTCCATTTCGGTGCCAAGAGGAATCTCCATGGGAGGAGCTTAAGCTCACCTTTTCACATATTATTGTTCTCCTTTGCTTCTAGGTAAGGAAACTCAAATAAAAACTCCATTTCCTTCATGTTTGTATGTTGACCGAGAATCACCATTGATGGGGTTCTTTATATTGCTTTGTTCTAGCTTCATTCCAACCTTTCATGGACTAGGAGGAGTCCTCTCTTACTACATATCCAAACTCTCTTTTGTATCCAAGGTAAAACAATTATCTTAATGTTTTAAAACAATGTGTAATCTAGGGTTTACAATGAGATGAAGCATAAAGCTTGTATACTCATTTTATCATTTGTATAATGTTTAGAAGTTGCAAGCAACTAAAAGCCTTGCCGAATTAGTCAAGGAAACAAGAAAGAAGTTGTGAGGAAAAGAGGTAAATGTGCTAACCTAATGAGGTTTAAAGTCTTAGGAGGAATGAGCTTATATTGCTTGTTAAAACTACTTAAAGAGCCAATGGTAAATGACTTAGTAAAATGTTCTCAAGGAGACTAGTTGAAATACCCCAAACCTAGTTATGTTGTTTAAACACCTAAATAGGGTGTAACAAGACTAAAAAGAGTCTTAGAAACCTTAGTAAACAAATTTAAACAAAAGGAAACACAAATGTGCTTTAAAGTCAATAAGAGCTAAAATGTGCTCTAAGCTTGGGATAAACTTGAGTAAGACCTAATGAGCTTACCAAGACCTCATATATATACTAATGAACATATTAAACCAATTACCAAAGAAAACCAAGCTTGAAAACAAGTTTAAACACTAAATGTGCTTTAAGAAGTCTTAAAGCACGTTTTTGAAAAATTGTCTTGTAAATGAGTTTTGAATGGCTAAATGTCCATCATTACTCTTAAATATATATGTGTACTATATAGTATCACATTTGGGTGGCTATTAGTGGGAAATCAAAAATTTCACTTCTAAGTGCCTTGTTTAGGTGAATAGTACTTTTTATAAACTAGTTTGTAACATATGTTGTATTAAGTAATTAAATTGACAAACAAAGACTAAAACACCCTCACACTAATAAAGGGGGCCGGTTTTTATAAGTGTGTGACTCACCACTCCTTAGTGATAATAATAAGTAAGTAAAGAAAACTAATTAACTTACCTTTTTACTTTATAAGCATAAATATCTCCTTAAAGCAAATCCTATCTTCATTCTCATTTCTTTCCTTCATTTCCCACGGTCCAAACACCATCTTCTTCCTTCTTCTTTGTTCTCTCTCGGTAATACTACTATCACCATGGAAGCTCCAACTTTGACCACTTGTTAAACCTAGCTCACTTGTCCAAATTAAAAACAAAGACCACCAATCTCTTCCTCTCATCAAGCTCTTCATTCCTATCTTCTCAAAACTCCAAGAGCTCCATTTCGGTGCCAAGGTGTTCCACCATTGAAGGAGCTTGAGCTTGGATTTCTACATATTATTACTCTCCTTTGCTTCTAGGTAAGGAATCTCAAAGAAAAATCATGTTTCCTCCATGTTCTTACCTTAACCGAAAATACACATTGATATAGCTCTTTGTGTGACCTTGTTCTAGCTTCATTTCAACTCTTCATGGACTAGGTGGAGTCCTCTCTTGTTATATATTCCAACTCTCTTCAAAGATCAAGGTAAAACAACTACATTAATGTTTTGAAACAATGTCAAATTAGGGTTTACAATGAGATGAAGCCTATAGCTTGAATACTCATTATAATGTTTGTATATTGTTTAGAACTTGACAAGGAATCAAAATACCATACGGTTTTGTAAGGAAACAAGAAGGAAGTGTTGGAAAAAGAGGTAAATCTACTAACTTAATGGTTTAATGCCTTAGGAGAAATGAGCTATAATTGCTTATTAAAACTACCTAAAGAGCAAATGGTTAATGACCTAGTAAATGTTCTCAAAGAGACTAGTAAAATAACATATGTCTTGTTGTATGTAATCGCAGGTTAAAGGCATATATATTGTGGAAATTCAGTGTTTATGATTTAAGCACTTTAAGGGCCTAAGAGCCATGCATTTTAAGGGCCTAAGTGCCATGCAATTTAAGTTATGCACTATATTGTGATGTAGTGTGAATTTGGTGAAGTTGTGTAAGAAAGTGTTCTTGGTGTTCTTAGTGTTCTAGGATGATTAAGATGAAAATAACGTGCTAAGGTGTAACAAAATGCTAGGAGAAACTATGTCGAAATTTAGAAAATGCATAAGGAGTTCAAGATGTTGTAAAGAAATTTTGATGAACTAGGAAGTGTTCTAGAGTGTAATAAGGACTTAGGCATGATCTTGAGGTTTTAGTATGTACCAAAGTCATTTTGGACTTAGATGAAGGCTTAGGCAAACTTTGGTAAAATAAGGAGGAAGTGTAAGCTTAGGAAAAGGGATTTCAAGAATGACTTAAGGAGTTTTAGTTTGTAAGAAATGATGTTAAAAGTAATGATGTTGTGTGGAAGAAATACCTAGGAATAATGATTGGAATAGGCAAGGAGCATCACTTAGAAACTTAAGGAGTAGATACTATAAGTGTTGGAGGCTTTGGAGGAATTTGGTTAAGTGTTTAAAGGCTTAGAAATTGAGTATAATGGCACGTCCGAACTTCCGTCCGAACTTGGAAGCTCGGACATGCCCTGTTACGCTTACAGTTTTCTGGATTTTAGGTAGTGTCCGAACTACCGTCCGAATTTGGAAGTTCGGAGCACCTGTTATTTCTTAGGGATTATCCTCGAATGTGTCCGAACTTGGGAAGTCCGGACACATGTTCGGACGTATGAATTTCTGGTTAGGATTTCCTCGACTCATGTCCGAACTTCCGAAGTCCGGACACAAGTTCGGACATGTGTCTGTTTTCTGTCTAAATCACGGCTTGTGTCCGAACTTGGAAGCTCGGACACAGTTCGGACAGGCCATTATGTGGACCAAAAATTGTTGTTTTGAGATGGGAATTGTTATCTAAAAATGGTAGAAGGTTAGTAATGATATTAGGAGGTTATGAAAGACATGTTAGGTGGGTTTTAAAGGCAATTAAAAGGATGAAAAGTTGTAAGAAGTGTAAAATAAAAATAAACTAGTAGTAATGAGTAGATAATGTTAACAATGGACTAGTGCGTTAATTAACCGACGTTACTAATGTGTTTAGGATTCTCCCAAGGTGGAAACCAGTCGAGCAAGGACGAGGTATGGTTTCTTGCAGTCTGTTGCCTACCGGTTTACACCGGCTTGTGGTTGTTGTTTTTTCTGTGTGTTTATGACTTTGTAAGATTAAACCATGTAAAGAGTTTACAGTTGTTAAATATTATTATGTTGTTAACTATGACTCTCTCTTCCCTTGTGTGTGACTAACAAGACTAGACCTATTATTGTGGATTGTTTGTTGAGTTCAATGATGAACTACTAACAAGGGCTAACGGGGGAAGTGAGGAGTCGGTCTGTTCCGGCCACGCGTGTGAGTATGGGAGTCGATGTCATAACCGGTTCGATTCTCTCTGTATGTTATGGTTAAGTTTCCAATTTGGTTTCTAACCTTCCCTTAGCTTAACCAAGGCTATTTTACTGACTCACGTCGGGCCACAGGGGCATACTATGTGTTTGTTTCGGTGTGCTTGGATCACTATATCCGAGGCACCTTGTGTTAAGTTAACGTTCAATCTAACCGGACGGTAACGAGTTATGTAACGAGCTAAGTATGAGCATGGCAACATTCTCTAAGCTCTCAATGGGGACTAACTGTGTTGGTTCTCTTCCTAAAAGGAATTGTATGTTTGGGTGTGTTATGAGGTGTACAATACCCATGTTATGTTATATATGTATGTGTGTGTGTTTTAAAATAAATACCATGTCATCATGACAATTGGTTGCGCGTATCCCGGTAGCCGATGGGCTGCGCGTTAGCCATACCAGCAAAGGTGCTGACCCCCTCGGGGGCTCCATATTTTTATTGCAGGATGAGGATCGAAGAAGCAGAGTGGCTCTAGATCCTAGAGAGTAGTTTACTTTTGGAGTACTTTTGGATGTTTGCCCGGGATGCGCCTGTGCTCCTTGGGGCTTATATACTGTTTATGGGTTACAGTGATGGTATAGTGAGGATTTTGTAAACACTCGGTATTATGTTGATGTATATATATGGTTGTTAGTTCTATGCTCGGGAGTCTGATCATCAGACCGGTACAATTGTATTTATTCAGCCTTGTTAGCCACGTGGGTGGTTGACGGCATTGTAGCACCAATCGTTTAGTTACCGTTTAGTTGTTTACTTTCCGCTGCGATTCCAAGTATAGTTATGTGCGTAGTAGGGGTGTTACACTAGTAAAAGGGCATATGTATTGTTGAGTGTATTTGCAGGTCAAAGGCAAATATATTATGGAAATTCAGTGTTTAAGGTTTATGTTATTTAAGGGCCTAAGAGCCATGTTATTTAAGGGCCTAAGTGCCAAGCAATTTAAATTATGCACTATATTGTGATGTAGTGTTAAATGAGTGAAGTTTTGTGTATAAGAATGTTCTTGATGGATTTTAGTGTTCTTGATTGTTTAATGGTGAAAACAATGTGTTTTGGCTTGGTAATGATCTAGGAGAGTTCATGTCGAAATTTAAATATGTATAAGAAGTTTTAGGTGTTTAAAATGAGTTTTAGGAAGTAAGGAAGTGTTTTGAAAGGTTAAGTGGTCTACTAGTGAAAGAAGCATGTATTAAGGTATTCTAAGATGTAAAAAGGACTTAGGCAATGTTTTAGAGGATTTAGAGTGCAAATGAGTGTTTTGGGATACTTCAAGATCATGGTGAGATTGTGTTTAGGACTAGTGTAATGTTGGTGAATAAGGAAGAAGTGATTGGTTGCATGGAGGAGCTATAAACTTGTAAAGATGTTCAAGGAGTTGGTTAGGAAGAAAAGATGCTTGGGAGATGATGTTATGGAAAGGAGAAAGCATTTTGGGATAGTGATTATCATAGGTGAGAAACACCATTTAGAAACCTTGTAAGAAATGTTACAAGTGTTGGTGAATTTTAAGAGAAAATCTAGTAACAAGTTAGACAAGGAACTAGGTGTGTTTAAGATGATATTTTGGCATTAGAATATACCTAAGATCATTTGGGAAGTTTATACATTTAATGAGTAAGGAGAACCATTGCAAAAAGACTTAGAAAATGTTCAAAATGTAAATCTGTAGCAGTGGTCCGGGACTTAGGTCTTGGATAATGTCCCGGACCATGCATTTAAAAGGGCCGAGGATTCTTACACAGCCTTGGTCCGGTACTTAGGTTATGTAAGAAGTACCGGACCACCCCCTGATTTACCCCCGAGAGAATTTGCCTACATTGGTGGGACCTAGGACTTGTATGAAGTCCCGGACCACCCCATTAAAACAGGCCGAGGGTTTTGTTAAGGGTAGGTCCGGGACCTTAGTTGGGGACCAAGTCCCGAACCACTTTAAAATGTTAGTTTAAGGTTAGATAATGATGTCTAATGATGGGGATTAGTTAGTAATGATGTTATAAAGTTATATAAGGCATGTTAGGAGTGTAATAATGACAATTTAAAAGGTGAGAAGTTATAACCAAATGTGGAAGTAAAATAACTAGAAATGTAAAGTAATAAGCTACTAACGAACTAGTACGTTAAATTAACCGACGTTACTAAATGTGTATAGGATTCTCCAAAGGTGGAAACCAGTCAAAGCAAGGACCAAGGTATGGTTTTCTTGCAGTCTGTTGCCTACCGGTTTACACCGGCTTGTGTGTTGTTTGTTTTTCTGTGTGTTTATGACGTTATAAGACTTAATCATGTAATGAGTTTACAGTTGTTCATATTATTGTGATGTTACGATGTGACTCATTTCCCTTATGTGCGTCTAACATGACTTACCACTTGTTGTGAATTGTTTGTTAAGTTCCACTATTGAACTTCTAACAAGTGCTAACTGGGAAGTGAGGAATCCGGTTGTCCGGTCATGCATGTAAGTTTAAGAGTAGATATCTGTATCAGATTTGACTCTTATGTTGATAAGATTGTTCTCCTTTATTTGGCGTTCGATCTCCCGCTAGCTTCCTCCAAAGCTTACCTATTCTGACTTATGATCGGTTTAGTAGGAACATGTGTTTGTGTGGTGTGTTCGGTTCACAATATCCGAACCATCTTTGACTTAAGTTACTCATTCGAATAACAGAACGGTAATGAGTGTGTGTAACGAGCTTAACATGAGATTGAACCATTCTCTTGGCTTCTTATGTTGTTTAACCTTCTTGGTTTGTTATTGTGGAAAGTAAATCCACTGTGTATGTGATGTTGTGCTATGCAATAATGTCGCTATGCCATATGTATATTGAAACAGTCTATTGTATCCTAATACAATCCGATCTGATTTACTATCCTACGTTACCTGGTCTCGATTACAGAATCTTGTGAGAGTAGAGAGAGAGAGAGAGCCTTTAGTTGGAATTTAGTGTAAGTTTGATTGCCAAATGTTGCGTGTCTTATTTCATGGGGGTACACCCCTATTTATAGTATTTTGGGCCGGGTTTCATGGTGCCAGCCTGTATTTTACATGTATAAGTACGGTTCTACCCCCTCCTAGTATCTTTGACTGACCACAGACGGTCAATCGTACAATGCTTTGCTTTGCCTAAGTCCTATCCTCATCTGGCTGGAGACGGCCGGATGCCCTATGCGCTTCCACTTCCATCCGGCTAAAGCGGTCGGATGCTCTATGTAACCCGTTTTGGCTCGACACCATTTCTTCCCTTCTCATCAGTCCCACAAGTTCTATCTTTCTGAATTTTGGTGAAGAAAATAGAACTTCTGTGTCTTGTATTTTGACGAAAAATTTTGCGACTGAGGCCTTTTGGTTTGTCTGTGCTTCATCTCTTCCTTATCCCAGTCCCACAAGTTCTTTTTCTTCATACTTGGAGAAAAGGAACTTCTTATCGGTCACGTGCATAGGTCGTGGTTCGAACCTGCTTCGTACCCCCTTTTTGAATTTGCTCCGCCTGTTCTCGGTGTAGAATATGCAGGGTCTTTCTTTCGAGTAAAACATCGGAAGCGTCTTTAGGAAGCGTGTGGCTCTTTCTCTTCCCCTGCAAAGAAAGGATACTTTCTGTTCGCATATGTATATATATATTATTTATTTGAGCGGGAAAAAACTTTCCTTAAAGCCCGATTTTTGAGCTTCCTCTTCTTTCTTCTACTGCTCCTTTGCTTCGACTGTTCTTCTTCTCTCGCCTCCCTGTCGTCGTGTGCTACCTCGTCTTTCGTTGCCGTCGCCGCCCTCTGATCCTTCGTTAAGCTTGACAATGTCTTCTTCCTCCGCAAAACAGAGTAAACTTGCTGCCAAATTTCCGCCCGCCATCGAGGCAATTCAGGGCTCTCGCTCTTCTAACGGCTTTCACCCCTCGTACCTGAAGTCCACAAGACCCTTCCTATCTGGGCGTCAACCTTCTCCTTCCTCTCTCAATTATTCCTCCCTTTGCGATTGTCTCAGGGATGTCGAAGCCCCGCTTGGCACGCAGATTTTCCTGCCATCCTCTGACTCTCACCCTAATGACGACTTTGGCCGTGGGTACGTAGTTTTCGCTGATTTTTTCCGCTCCGGTCTGACCATTCCCCCGCACCCTTTTATGCTGGGCTTCCTCCTTCGCCGCTGCTGCACTCTTGCTCACCTTCACCCAAAGGCCATTTCGTACCTCCACGCCTTTGTTTCTCTTTGCGAGGGAAGCGAAATCCGGCCGGAGGGTACTGATTTCGTCCGCTTCTTCACAGTTATGATTGACCCGGACAGCTTAACCCTCATCGTGAAGGCCGGATACACCCTCTTTGACTAAAAGAAGGCTCACGAGTGGGGGTCACGGTGGTTCGTCATTGTTCCTCCATTTGGCCGAGTATTGGGCGTCCCATACTGCGCTGAGGTTATCAAAGGCCAGCTAATCAGCCCCCAAACCCCTCCGGCTGAGCTGCCCATTTCGAAGGTTCTAAGGGCATTTAGCAAGGAACCGCCAACTGTCGAGGCGTTTTTTACAAAGGCACGTTTGTCTTCTCTAAAGACATATCACAGTAAGCGTCTTCAACCCTAAGTACAAATTCTGTCATTCCTATCGGTCTTCTTATTGTTTGACATGTTGTATGTAGATTTCTTCTAGAAGGGGGTCAAGATCGGCCCCTTTCATAGCTGGAACTTCATCACCTTCAAGAGTGGGGACGGAAAAATCAATTACTACGCCACGCTGGATGCGGCTACTGATGCGGCCGAGCATCTTTTGGAGGGTGCTCCTCCGGTAAAGTGCTCCAGGCAAGAAGTCGGAGATGACCAAGCCGGTCTCTCAAAGAAAAAGAAGAGGCTAGAATCTCCTGAACGTGCCGACGCCGGGCTGTCAGGTACATGGCCGTGTCTTCCTTCCCCTCACCCCTGGTTCGGGTTTAGATCTTGGTTCTCGCCTGGGGCGGGAGTCCGGTCATCTGACTCCTATTTGCGAGCAATTTCCTGATTTGACAAGTTACTTTTCCTCAGATCCCGCTCAGGAAAATACCCTGGAGGCCACAGGCTTCCGCGCTGGTCCTTCGGCTGAAGAAGGTTTTGGTTGCTCCGTCGCTTTTCTTGTTCTTTACTTCTCCTCCCTTTTTTAGTATCCTTCCATTTCCAGTTTCATCCTTCTGGCCCTAACTGTTTTTACCATTGCGGCAGTCCCTGCTCCTGCCAAGAAAAGACTAAAAAAGAAAACCACATCAAAGCCGAAGGCCACAGAGCCAGTGGTATCAGGGCAAACCTCTGGTGATCCCGAAGTTTCAGGATCATTCTTCATTGATGTTGCTGCGGCCACGGACGCGGCAAGGGATAGAGCAATGGAGTACCGTCAGGTGCCGGAGGATCCTGAGCTCCGGAGTAAGCAGAGGGAGGACTACATAGCCTCTTCCTCCCCTCCTCCTCCTGCTAGGAGTCCTACACTGGACCCTCCCAAAAGGAAGGGTGGTTCTACCATTGCGGGCACCCCCTTCCTTTAATATCCTGCGACGCTGCCAAGTACTCCTCCGTCTGGAAGGAGGCAATAAAGAGATCTGGTCATCCAGACGGGATTTTTGCTCCTCCGGCCACCTTTACTGCTACCAAAAAGAGTCTGCGGCTCGGAGATGGGGGGGGGCAGATGCTATCATGCGGCATTCCCTCCCAGCAAGCGAAGTGTATGACATGATTTGGGGGGGAATTTTTCAGGTTGGCATGCGCATTTCTTTTGTGTTTCGCTTTTTTTTCGGCTTGGCTTCTTTCTTGATTTTATGTATTGTGTTGTTTTTTAGGTGATGTCCTTGGCCCAAAGTGCTGAGGTTCACTTTGGCAACCTCCAATCCAGGCTTCACTATGAGGAAAGCCGAGCCAATAACGTTGAAGAGGAACTGAAGCTGTCCCGCTCTTCTCATGACGCTTACATTGACCAGGTCGAGTATGAGATCGACCGTAAGGCAAAGGAGAGAACTGAGGCAATAAACAAAGACCTGCAGTTGTCCCAGCGGGAATGCGAGCGTCAGCGTGATGAGTATGAGCTGCAACTGAAGAAACTCCGGGAAGAGAATTTTTCTCTAAGAGGCCGGATCAAGGAAGCTGACGATACTTTGATAGAGGTATAAAACCATCTCTTTTTCCCTTGTCAAAGATAAGCTGGTTTGGTCCTTCTTTGATCTCGATATTATGCTGGATCAGGTGCGCTCCATGCACCGGAACGAATTGAACAATCTTCAGGCTGAGAAGACCTTCTTCTATCAGGAGAGGAAGTCTTTCAAGCAGGAGGATGAAATGCTCGAGCTGGAGAAGCAAACTCTTCAACGGGAGAATGAAGCTCTTGTGAAGGAAAAAGAAAAGCTTATGTAGGAGCTTGATCGCTTGTCGGAGGAAAAGGCCGTGCTGGAAGAGCAGTCGAGGTCCTCCTTTGATCAAGAGAAGCAGTCTCTGCTCCGAGATTGCTCTCTTTTGGAAGAGGAGAAGAAAACTCTTGCTGCGGACAAAGCTGCCCTGATAGAAGAGAGGACCAGGCTGGAGGAGAAAGTAAAAGAGCTGGAGGAAGCCAAGTCTCGCTCTCAAGCCGAGAATACTGAGCCATCGGGCCACGGTAAACTTTCAGGCCTTCAACTTTTGTTTCTCCTTTGCCCTTTCTTTTTCTTATCCTTTTTTGTTCCGGCTAGGCTTGAGTTCTGGCAACCTACTGAAGCATGTCACTCAGTTGAGTGGTCGGATAGCCCGTGCTAAGGAGGAGCTGTCATCTGCCAACTCTGAACGTGACAAGTATCGAGCCCAAGTCCTGACCCTTGAATCTCAAGTGGCCAGGCTCAAGTCATTCTCCCGGCAATCCCAGGAGGAGATACAGAAGCAAGGCACCATCAACGCCCACCTAAAGGAGTCCTTTGCTTCTCAGTGTCGCCGGATAGTTGATATTTGCCAGCAGATTGTCTCGGATCACTCTCTTGAAAAAGGAGAGTTACTGGACGATGACCTGTACAACAAGCTGGAATTCAAGGCTGTTGCCCAGAAATCCAACTCCTTCTTGGAGCTCGAGAGGTGCTGCCGCAGTCCTGGAGAGACATGTTTTGGCGCTGGCGAAGCCTCATTCCTTCCAGCCGGAAGCAACATTCTGCCGTCTGCCGGAGGGATGCAGCGTCTTTCCAGGAGGTCCAAGTCTTCTGAGAGTGTGGCTGGTAGCGCCATAGATTATTAACTGCCGAAAAAGAAGCCGTAGAGTAGAGAAAGAAGCTGCAAAGAAAGTAGAATAGTAGTTTTTTTATCTTTAGAGGAGTTTTTGTTTTGGCCTGTATTTTTTGTGTTTGCCGAATGATCATATTTTGTAACTGTTGTTACTCCACACCTTGGGAGAAATATAAGCTATATTTTTCACCATCTTTGGTTTTTTATTGCCGTGATATTTCTCTCTTTTTTTTAATGGTGCACATATGATTATGTTATGCGAGTTATGCCAGTGTAGCATTCATTTTTTATAACACAAGGGGCTTGCGGTTTTGGACTTTTGTTCCGGCCGGACCTTTTTCCTTTTAAAGTATGGTCATCTATGGCTTTTATCCGGATTTTTTAGGATATGGAGTGTAGGAACCTGCGGCCTGTTGGCCGACGGCTATTTTCAAGGCAAGATAGCCTGCGGCTCATTGGCCGGATGTTTCTTTCAAGATGCGATAGCCTGCGGCTCATTGGCCGGATGTTTCTTTCAAGACGCGATAGCCTGCGGCTCGTTGGCCGGATGTTTTTTTCAAGGCATGATAGCCTGCGGCTCGTTGGCCGGTGCTTTCTTTTTTCTTTCAAGGCATGATAGCCTGCGGCTCGTTGGCCGGTGCTTGCTTTCAAGGCATGATAGCCTGCGGCTCATTGGCCGGTGCTTACTTTCAAGGCATGATAGCCTGCGGCTCGTTGGCCGGTGCTTACTTTCAAGGCATGATAGCCTGCGGCTCGTTGGCCGGTGCTTACTTTCAAGGCATGATAGCCTGCGGCTCGTTGGCCGGTGCTTACTTTCAAGGCATGATAGCCTACGGCTTGTTGGCCGGTGCTTACTTTCAAGGCATGATAGCCTGCGGCTCGTTGGCCGGTGCTTACTTTCAAGGCCAAATGAAACAGTCTATTGTATCCTAATACAATCCGATCTGATTTACTATCCTACGTTACCTGGTCTCGATTACAGAATCTTGTGAGAGTAGAGAGAGAGAGAGCCTTTAGTTGGAATTGAGTGTAAGTTTGATTGCCAAATGTTGCGTGTCTTATTTTATGGGGGTACACCCCTATTTATAGTTTTGGGCCAGGTTTCATGGTGCCAGCCTGTATTTTACATGTATAAGTACGGTTCTACTCCTCCTAGTATCTTTGACTGACCACAGATGGTCAATCGTACAATGCTTTGATTTGCCTAAGTCCTATCCTCATCCGGCTGGAGACGGCCGGATGTCCTATGCGTTTCCACTTCCATCCGGCTAAAGCGGTCGGATGCTCTATGTAACCCGTTTTGGCTCGACACCATTTCTTCCCTTCTCATATATGTTATATGTTAAAATGAATGCCATGTCATCATGACAATTAGTTGCGCGTATCCCGGTAGCCGATGGGCTGTGCGTTAACCATACCAGCCAAGGGTTGCCGACCCCCTCGGGGGCTCCATATTTTTACTACAGGATGAGGATCGAGGAAGCAGAGTGGTTGTAGATCAAGGTTATGTCATACTTTTGATTATTTTGGATGTTGGGCCCGGGATGCGCCTGTGCTCCCATGGCGTTATATTTTGGTAGTTCGTGTTAGTTGACAGTGGAGATCATGTGTACAGTATACAGTGACAGTTTGTATTAAATACTCGGTATGTTGGTTATGTATATATCTGTGGATGTTAGTACCTAATGCTCGGGAGTCTGATCATCAGACCGGTACACTTGTATTTATTCTGCCTTGTTAACCACGTGGGTGGTTGACGCATTGTAGCACTGAAACGTTTAGTTTTGTTTAGTTATTTTTCCGCTGTGATTTCATTTAATGTTAAGTGCGTAGTAGGGGTGTTACAAAAAGTGGTATCAGAGCGATACTTCGCTCTGATGACTAGAATACCTTGCTTAGGAATATACCGAGTTAGGAAACCTAACCACAGTTACCTAAGTGAGCAGTTACGGAAAGGTTAACCACTAACTAAGTGTGGAGATACCATGTTGTCGGGAAAACGTTACAACCGTTGGAACCGATAAGTGTGCAAGCGCAATGCTAATGAATGTTCGTGTGAATTCAGATGTCAGGTAGACCACGAGGTCGAGGCCGCGGCGCGGCATTGGTGATACTGGGAACCAGGGAGAGAACCCTACGGCACAAGTCATGGTCGATGCTGTAGCGGCCGCCATAGCCCAAATGGTCCCACAACTTGTAGCTGCAATTCAGCAGGGGCAACAGCCCGAAGTTCAACCACCACCGCCACCGCCACGAGAGACCAACGGGTCAAGGCTTTGGCAGATCTTAGACCCCGTCGTTTCATGGGGAGGACCACCCACGTAAGCTGGAGGCGTACATCTCCGAGTTGGAGACCGCCTACAGACCTTGGATGTGCCTGCTAGGGCCAAGGTCCGTCTTGCCGCTTACTACCTGAAGGGATCGGTACAAAGTTGGTGGAAACTTGTGAGAGAGGACCGGATGGCGGATCCTCAGTTTGGTTGGAGAGATACGGCTCTGCTGCGAGCCAAATATTACCCTGTGCATGTGCAAGAGGCCAAGCGCCTAGAGCTGGATAGTCTGAGGCAGGGGGATAAGACGTCGGTCGATGAGTACTACACTGCATTCACCGGTCTTATCCACCTGTTACCGGACCTGGGATACTCGAACCGGGTGTTGGTAAACCATTTCTACAACTGTCTCAGCCACCGTCTTCGCTACGGGATGGGGCCAGCTGAGTATACTACCTTGCAGGTAATTAGAATACAGTGTGATGTGAATAAGTGTAATCCATAAGTGAGTATTAATGTGAGTTTGTGAGTATGTTTTGCGGGGCATGACTGACATCCTAAATCCAGGAGTGCTATCATGCCGCTGCCAAGGTTGAGATTACCGTCCAACTGAGGGACGAGGAGAACGCGCACAAGCGTAAGGCCACGAGCGAGGCCCAGAGTCCGCAGGGGTACGGGGGAGGAAAGAAGAAGAAGCCTTATCCCCAGCCCCAAAAGAGTCAGCACCTGGGTGACAAGGGCCAAGCCCAAACCACCACAGCTGAGGAGCCACTGAAGCTCACATATGCATAGCGGCGAAACCCCTACACTTACCCGCCAAAGGGTAATTATTTAATCATGTATGTCAAGTTGAAGTGTATGTTGTTAAGCTATGAAGCAAGTATTGATTGTGTACTGTGATAGCAGCTAGCACGTGTTCTGGACCGGAGCGTTACTACTACTGTAAGTGGTGTAACGGAGACCACCCCGGCAAGGACTGCAAAGGAAATGATGTGTAGTGTCGCTACTGCGAGAAGTGGGGTCACCGTAACTACGAGTGTTACCGGAACCCCAATAGCAGAGTCAACAAGCCCAAGGGGCAGTGAAGGGTAAGGCCACAGCGACCATCGATGGCCCGAAGACGGCTAACCAGCCACCCACAGATAGAGGAGCATGATTCCCAGAAGGGGAAGGGGTTGGACCTAGCAAGGCCACCCTGCATGTGGTGGACCAGTCTGAGGCGCCAGGGCCCCACTAGACCAGGTACCGCCTAAACTGTTGAGTGAAATAAGTGATTACATACCGCGATTTCATGCATGTGTGTTAGTGAGTCCAAGTGTACTACCATGTGAGTAAAGAATTAAAGTATAATGTGAAGTCACCTAATTAGATA